>OY979725.1:4890617-4903117 GCA_963855995.1 Muricea muricata
TCATATAAATAGAGTGCTCAATACCGTAGTAGAGCGTGTAGAGAAGAAGAAAAGACAAACTTGAATTACTTCATAAATTTTATTCACTACAATATTGTTTCGTATGGCAAGCGAGGCTTGCCACACTCGTCAGGTGAAAATCGCGTTTGTTATTGCTTCTAGAGACACTTGAGACGTTATATATTTACATGGTTAGCGTTGGTGAGATGTTAGGTTTAGAATTACGGTAAAGACGGATATCTATTGGCTAGAGAGGCTATGTTTATGTTTATTGGCTAGGTTTAGAATTACAGTAAGGACGGATATCTATTGGCAAGACGGATATCTATTGGATGTTACATTAGACCTACGTTCCACATTCTACAAACCCTACATGAAACCTGGAAATACCCCTCAGTACGTGAATCGCCAAAGCAATCATCCACCATCCGTATTACGTAGAATTCCCGAAGCAATCAATCGCAGATTGTCACATATATCTTCGGATAAGCAGTCCTTTAAAGCAGCATGTCCACCATACCAAGATGCCTTGTCAAAGAGCGGATACGAATTTAAGCCTCATTGCGACCCAGAAACACCAAAGCAAAAACGCACCCGGTCCAGAAAAGTAATATGGTTTAATCCCCCATATAGCGCAAATGTAGCCACCAATATCGGCCACAAGTTCCTGAAAGCAATCGACGAGTGCTTCCCACTAAGCCACCCGCTACACAAAATACTCAACAGGAATACCCTTAAATTGAGCTACAGCTGCATGCCAAACATGCACAAACTCATTTCCACCCACAACAAATCAGTTATCGCAAAGCACACTCAACCAGAAACCAACATCAACAACGCCAAAGAATGCAACTGCCGGCAAAAAGATTCCTGCCCGCTATCTGGTAAATGTCTAACCGAGAGCGTTGTTTATCAAGCGATCGTGAAAAGAGAAGACACCGGTGATGAGAATGGCTATGTCGGACACACGGAGGGAAGTTTCAAAACCAGATATAACAACCACACTAACTCATTCAGAAATGCCAAACACAGACATATTCAACCGCGCTCAGCAAACACATATGGCAGCTAAAGGAATTGAACGTTGACTATTCGCTCAAATGGAACATTATTAAAAAATGTAGAAGTTACTCAAACATTACTAAACGTTGCAATCTATGCTTGCATGAGAAATTTATAATCATATACCATCCAGAACTCTGCTCGCTCAACTCTGGAAATGAACTATTGTCTGCCTGCAGACATCGGAAGAAATTCCTCCTCTCTAGCCAATACATATCCGTCTTTACTGTAATTCTAAACGTAACATCTCACCAACGCTAGCCATGTAAATATATAACGTCTCAAGTGTCTCTAGAAGCAATAACAAACGCGATTTTCACCTGACGAGTGTGGCAAGCCTCGCTTGCCATACGAAACAATATTGTAGTGAATAAAATTTATGAAGTAATTCAAGTTTGTCTTTTCTTCTTCTTCTATATATATAATAGATATATATAATATATTTATATATATACATATATGATATATATATATATATATAATATATATATAATATATATATATATATATATATATATATATATATATATATATATATATAATATATATATATATATATAATACTATTATAATGGTTTGTAGCTGATCTAAAAATCTTTATTAAAAACATTCGTGGTGGTTAAAATAATAAATTATACTAAATTTTCGGCTGCAACTGATCATGCAATCCTTCTTCAGAGTATATAACTAAAAGTCGCTAGATAGAGTCGTCTTTATAATGTCTATGGTTACGCTTGATAGAATCTAACAAAGGTAAATAACATGTCGGAAATAACGCGTGTTCATTAACCGTATCTGCATTTAATTTTGACTGTAAAACCTCAAGTTACTTTAATTGAGCAGTCAGATCATTATACAATAGATGCAGATACAGCAATACCATTAAGACCAATTAATAGCTGTATTGGATCGCCAACTTATGAGTTGTCAAAATATTTGACACGCGTATTAAACTGTTTGTATGATGAAGAATACACGGTGAAGAATTCAAAAGATTTTGTGGACTTTGTTTCCACAAAGAAGGTACTGCTAAATGAACAGATTGTATCATTTGACGTTGTGTCACTGTTTACATCTATTCCCGTTGATTTTGCTCTAAAAATTGTAGAAGAGGGGCTCAATAATACCAATGATTGGATGGCTTAGACAAATTTGACAGTGGATCAGATATGCAGTTTATTAGCATTTGTATTGAATAACAGCTTTTTCGTGTTTAAAGGTGCACATTATCATCAAATATTTGGTTGCGCTATGGGATCTCCAGTGAGCGCAGTTTTAGCGGAATTAGTCATGCAAAGAGTTGAAAGAATTGCCCTTAGATCTTCGCCGGTTTCCGTTAAATGGTGGAAACGTTATGTAGATGATTACAATGCCTGTTTAAAACAGGATGACGTTGAAACGTTTCATAATCATTTAAATTCAACCCACCATCAATGCTGACAGTCAAACCATAGCCTTTTTAGACACCGAAATCAACACCAATTCTGGAAATATCACGGTTAAAGTATTTCGTAAAGGTTCTCACACGGATAAATATATGAACTTTCATTCACATAATCCTGTTAATGACAAAAAAGCAGTGATAAAAACTTTGTTCGAGCGTGCAAAATCCATTTCGTCCACTACGCAACTGCAAGAGTGAGATTGGTAAAGTTTTTGAAGTTTTGGAATCAAACGGTTATAAAAGAATAATTAATAACTGCGCTACGCAGTTTAGCAGTTATTTATTTTCTGCACGTTTTGTAAGGTATCATATCATGCTCCTGTATCATTTATATCCAAGCGTTCAAGCTATCCAAGCGTTCGTCCTTCGGGTCTGTACACAAGCGACAACGACAGCACAGTTCTTTCTCCGTTTGCCTTAGTTTCTTATTATGGATCCGAATCCGTCTGCTGTGGACCATAATACTTTAAACCTCGCAATGAATTGATTTCCGAAGCTTCTGGACGATAGGCTTGAAACATTCGTCCAGTCTATGTCGCAACAGAGCGGCAACAAAATGGAAGAAGCAATCCGTAATGCTAAACGTGAGACCTTTCTGTGCAAAGGCAAAGGCAAAGGCAACCAGCAACAGTTGGATCATTGCGTTAAAGTTTTAGACAAGATAGAAGATTCCATTGTTTCGTTGGCCGACCACTCAATCGATTCCATCGAGCGCGCTAAAAGGCAACTGAAAGAAGGCGCCGAGCTTGTTCGCAAGCGAGTTAAAGCCATTAAACTCGCCGATAAGAGCGAGTTTGGCTGGGCTACGGTATCGGAATATCTATCCGATGACTTGGCCTCAAACAGCGACGACGAGAAACGAATTTATCGATCCGAGCGTCGTGCCGAAAAGAAGATCAAAGACCGCCAGCGAGCTCGTCGTGGTAAAGCGGCTGCAGCTGCCCGGGCCAGACAAGTGCAGCCTACAAATTTGCCTCAAAAGACGTGGGGTTCTGTACGGAGATTAGGACCATGTTTTAAGATAAGTATTTAAACTCTATGTTGAACCGTCGACCCAATACAATGTGTTCTCAATGTCTTTTGTAGTTGTGTGTGTGTTATAATCCCGTAAATAGGGCGGAATAATTAATAACTGCGCTACGCAGTTTAGCAGTTATTTATTTTCTGCACGTTTTGTAAGGTATTCCTTATTAGTCTAAATGGCTTTGTCTAATGCACGTCATGCATACCATGCTCCTGTATCATTTATATCCAAGCGTTCAAGCTATCCAAGCGTTCGTCCTTCGGGTCTGTACACAAGCAACAACGACAGCACAGTTCTTTCTCCGTTTGCCTTAGTTTCTTTCATTTCATAAAGCGTGTCTTACTTTTATGCTTTTAGTGTGGAGCAATGGGGCACTTAAGTGCGACTTGCCTCAAATCGCCGACGGCATCTACTTCGACAACTACCCCCGCCGCCAGCAGATGACTAGATGTGGAAACGAGTGATGAAGTTGAGTATAATGATTTTGAGTGTATTACTTGTGATATCGATATTTTGCAGTATGGGGAATTTTCTTCCCGCGCACCAAGCGATAATATTAAAGGCCGTCTTCAGGGGCATCTCCCATTTTGGCGCGATACTCGCCAAGCTCCCGAGTTCGTGCTGTCTACGATTGAAACCGGTTACCGGGTACCCTTTTTGCAATATCCGCCGCGTTTCCAATTACGGAATAATTTATCTGCGTTTAAACACCCTGATTTTGTGGAGGAGGCTATTGCAAAATTGTTGCGCAACCGTTGTATAAACGAGCATACCAGTCCTCCTTTTTGTGTTAATCCTCTTACGGTTGCGGAAGGCAAGAAATTGCGTTTGGTAATTGATCTGCGACACGTGAACCAATATATATTTAAAGCCAGATTCAAATATGAGGATTTGCGTAGTTTATCCCAAGTTATTGAGGAAGGCCACTGGTTTTTCTCATGGGATTTAAGCTCCGGTTACCATCATGTTGACATTGCCCTAGAGCACCAACAGTATGTATTTAGGTTTTTCATGGAAGTTCACGGATGGTTCCACACGTTATTTTACCTTTACTGTTTTACCATTCGATGACGACTTAGATGATGGTTTAGGATCTCAACCAGATAAGATATCGGCCCATGCCGCTAGCGTTATTCAGCGCCGAGATCTCCAGGCGTCTGGTTTATTATGCAATCAGGGGAAATCTCATTGGACTCCCATGCAAATTGGGGAATGGTTAGGTCTCATCATTAACACAATTTCGATGCAATTTTCTCTTCCGCGTAAGAAAGTTGACAAACTTCAAGCGCTGTTGAGCACTGTCATTTCGAACGGATACTGTTCCTACCGATCTCTGGCCAAGATTGCCGGATTAGTTTTGTCCTGTGCCTTGGCGGTCGGCCCGATTTCTCGGTTTTTAACGCGGCAATGTATTTTACCATTGCAACTCGATCCGCGTGGGACTCACTCGTGCATTTTACCCCGGCCTTGCTTGAAGAGTTGCGCTTTTGGTATACCAATATAGGCTGTTTCAACGGATATCGCATTCGGTCGTTCCCTTCCTCTTGTAGCTACAGTTATGTTTTCCAATGCTAGCCATGTGGGCTTTGGCGGGTACTCCGCAACACTCGATGGTTCACCCATAAGTGGTATTTGGACAGTTGATGATTTTAACAAAAGCTCGACATATCGCGAGCTTAAAGCTATTTTTTATGTGTGCGTTTCGTATCTTGATCAACTGCGGCAGAAAAAAGTCAAATTATTTACCGATAATCAGGCCACGGCCAGAATCGTTTCGATTGGGAGTTCGTGCCCGGAGCTCCAAGCTATAGCCTTGCAGATATTTGGTCTATGCCTTCAGAACCATATTGGCCTGCAAGCCGAGTGGATTCCTCGCGCGTGCAATCAACGCGCAGATTTATTAAGTCGGTTTATTGATAAGGATGATTGGTCTATTCACCCTACTGTTTTCCGACTGCTAGACGCTAAATGGTGGCCCTTCACGATCGATAGATTTGCTTCGTATTACAATTTTCAATTATTGCGCTATAACACCAGATTTTCTTCCCCTGGTAGCTCCGGTGTGGACGCGTTCGCGCAAGACTGGAGCAATGAAAATAACTGGCTTTGTCGTCCAGTTAGTTTAATCGTTCAGACTGTACGCAAATTGCACAGCTGTCATGGATCCGGAACTTTAATTATTCCAGAATGGCCTTCAGGCCTATTTTGGCCTTTTTTGCATGCATCTGCATTGGCATTTAAACCGTACGTTAAAGGTGTCTTCATTTTGCCCAAGCTTCCCGATCTTTTGATCGAGGGCCCAGGTCAGCGGGATATATACAGGGGTAAGACGCCTGTTTTCTCTGGCTGTCCAGCTTTCAATATGCTCGCCCTTCGTCTGGACTTTCGATCGGCCGCATGATTATATTGATTATTGTTTTTGAGTTTTCCAAATATTCTCGGCCATATGTTGTTGGCCCCGTGTTTATCTTAGTCTAACTTCAGCAGCCACATGTTGTTGGCCGTGCGACCGTATATATTTATATTAGAATCGTTAGCCATGTGTTGTTGGCAGTGTAGTCTATTTTCTCATAAACAGCCATGTGTTGTTGGCAGCGTGATAGAATTATATATTATTATGAACAACCATATGTTGTTGGCAGGGTATGTGGTATATCATTATACTTTTCCCCACATACCTGAATGTTAAGACCATTATTCTTTTTACTTACTTAAATCATCACAGTTTCTTTCAGATATCCGGCGTGCGGGTTTATGGCACAGTTTCAATTCATGCGTTGATCCTTCCTTGCGGCTTTTATTACCGCAATTGGTCAATCTTCAGGTAAATGCTAGAGCGGATTCCACGGTACGTAAGTATGGTGCTTCCTGGTTAAAATGGCGATCTTGGGCCACGTCGAAATTGGCTGTTCCAGTGATTCCTGCACAGGCTATCCACTTTGCTCTTTTCGTAACCGAACTCGAGCGAACCGCTAAGGAGAGGAGGCTGGGATTTTCTAGTATACAAGGCGTGGTTTACGGCATTTCCTGGTACCATAAGTTGGCTGGCTTATCCGAATCGCCAACAGATCATCCCGTTGTTAAGATGGCCGCGGAGGGAGCGAAGCGAAGTTTGGCTAAGCCTATCAAACCCAAGGAGCCTTTGTCTCTGCGTTTGATTCAAGATATTGCCTGTCATTATCACTCCACCGACACGCTGGCAGTAGTTCGTTTTTTATTTATCGTTTTAGTTGGTTACGCTGGATTCCTTCGTGCAGATGAACTACTGAATCTACAGGTATCAGATATAACTATTTTTGACGCTTACATGTCCATTCATATTTCCGAGCGGAAAAATGATAAATATCGCCACGGGCATACCGTGTCAATTGTACGATCAGGGAAAGTTACATGCCCGGTATCCATCACAGAAAAGCTATTGAATCTGTTGCCGCCTGGCAGCAACAAGCAGTTACCTATCCTTCGGCGGATAGTTGCGTCCAAGTCGAAGCAGCGTTTCCACGAGCATAAAGGTGTTTCGTATTCTACTGTAAAAGACGAATTTCGAAAATATCTTGGACGGTTTGTGCCTAACACGAGGAACTTTGGTCTTCATAGTCTTAAATCTGGCGCCGCTTCCAATCCAGGATGTCGGCTTCTTAGTAGTGACATTCTTGACAGACATGCTGGTTGGAATAATCCAGCGTCGAAAAACAGATACATTGAATATACCGTAAATGATTTACTCCAAGTTAGCCAATCACTTGGCCTTTGAGTTATTGCGTTATATATTGTATTATTCTCTTGTTGGGGGAGAGGGAAAGCTTACCTGGGCCCCAACCCAGATTTCCTCCTGTGCGGGGGTTTTTTTCTGGCCTCCCCGGTAGCTTCCTCAGTTGCGTGTAAATAATAGTACTGTGTTAAAGATGCTTTTATGTGACAGTCGCTTGAACCGTCGACCCAATACAATGTGTTCTCAATGTCTTTTGTAGTTGTGTGTGTGTTATAATCCCGTAAATAGGGTGGAAATTTTATTGATAAAACCATCACCGATGATACGACTACCCATCATAATACCGAGTTTGAGTTTCGTGGTTCGACATGTTTACCATATGTGGAAGGGGTCTCAGACAAAGTCAAGAATATATTAACAGGTGTGGGAATCCGAGTTTCTTTTAAACCAGTGCTGACTTTGGCTAATATTTTTGGAAAACCCAAGATGAAGCATTCTGATGATCGTACGAAAGCTATTGTCTATAAGTTCAAGTGTAGATCGTGTTCGTTTACCTATATTGGTGAATCTAAAAGATGCTGGTGTTCGCGTTGGCTGGAACATGATCCTGGCGTACGAAGAGAAAATTTCTCAGCGATTAAAGAACATGCAGAAAGCACGGGTCACGATGCACAAAAGTCCGATGCAGTCATCCTTGAGAAAGGAATTAAGAATTATGATCAAAGAATTTTCCTTGAGTCTTTACATTCAAAATTAAATGCAGATACGGTTAATGAACACGCGTTATTTCCGACATGTTATTTACCTTTGTTAGATTCTATCAAGCGTAACCATAGACATTATAAAGACGACTCTATCTAGCGACTTTTAGTTATATACTCTGAAGAAGGATTGCAGTTGCAGCCGAAAATTTAGTATAATTTATTATTTTAACCACCACGAATGTTTTTAATAAAGATTTTTAGATCAGCTACAAACCATTATAATAGTATCATGTGTCATACTGATCGCCCTAACAGTATATATATATATATATATATATATATATATATATATATATATATATATATATATATATATATATATATATATATATATATGTATATATATATATATATATATATATATATATATATATATATATATATATATATATATATATATATATATATATATATATATATATATATATATATATATATATATATATATATATATATATATATATATATATATATATATACAGCTAATTCAAATAAGGTTGACATCGACAATAGTCAAATGGCAAATGTGCAATATGCATGAGCATAAAAAAATGATGGTAATAATATAGTTTTAAGTAAGATCAACACATCAGCAGCCTTGCTGGGTAATAAATATAGTATCTATATAATGATATCTTTTACATTCGCATGTAAAGAATCATCATTCCTTTGGCACTCCATCGATCATATTGCACATTTGACTATTGTCAATGTCAACCTTAATTGAATTAGCTGTATATATATATATATACTGTCAATCCCGAAAAGGTTGTCCAGGCGAAATATACTATAATACATATATATCGATCACGTGGTTACTGTAATATATGCGTCAACACGAAGATTTTATCATGCGTGTTAATTGCGCGTTCGATTAGCGTGGAAATTAAAACCTGTTTGCAGTATATACTGTACACAATGCCGAGACCATATTCGGCGCATGATTTGCGTTGGAGAATGGTTATCAAAGACTATTTTATCAAAGCAGGTATAAAGAAATAGCATCACAGTTATTTGTTTGCCCAAAAACTGTGTACCGGACGATTACGTTTTTGAATAGCGGTGATGTAAAGCCGTATCGTCTTGGTCGGCCTACTGGAAGCGCGAGTTTATTCGATCATGAAGAGTCTATCCATAATGGATTGTATTCTTCGAACAACTCGGATACGGCTACATGAAATAGCTAACTACATTACCAGTGCTACTGGCTCTTCATTTCGTCCACAGACATTGTGTCACGCTGTTCACATGCTTGGAATGACGCGTAAAATTGTAGGTCATTGAACCGATTGAAGTATTGACTTGGTTGGCTATTGACTAACATTGCAAGTTGTTTTATCGTCAGTGTAGCTAAAATATTAAAATACTACAGATACAACGTACTGCTCTTCAAAGAAATGATGACCTCAGACAGCAATTTAAAGCCGAAATAAGCGTATTTAATCACCAACTCGTATTCCTCGATGAAACCGGCATTGCACGAATTAAGGAACGATCTATACCGCTGTCATAATATATTTTGATTGTCAACATTTTTGTTTATTGAGTTATACTTTTTGTTGAAGGATAAACGAATTGCTCGTTAGTATGGATAAAGTACTCGTGGGTTGTGCAAGATATTAAATGTGTGTTATTATGCCTCTGGGAATTTAAACGAGTTGTCTACATGAATGGCAGAAGTATTTTCATTGTTATAATTTGTCATTTGACGTAATTATTGTGCTGCTGTTCGTTTTACATGTAGAAGCTAATTTAAATTCACATAGGTATACTGTAGTAACGCACAGTTAACAACAATAGTTCATTTCTAAAGGGACACACTTTACAGTACAATCTCTCACAATCCACGAATAATTCGTTTACCTTCAACAGAAAGTATAACTCGATGTACAAAAATGTTGACCATCAAAATATATTATGACAGTGGTATAGATCGTTCCTTAACACGTACAACGCCTGCTTCATCGAGGATACGAGTTGGTTTGGATTGAATACGCTTACTTCGGCTATAAATTGCTGTCTGAGGTCATCATTTCTTTGAAGAGCAATACGTTGTATCTGTAGTATTTTCATATTTTAGGTACACTGACGATAAAACAACTTGCAATGTTAGTCAATAGCCAACCAATGTTCAATACTTCAATCGGTTCAATGACCTACATTTTACGCGTCATTCCAAGCATGTGAACAGCGTGACACAATGTCTGTGGACGAAACGAAGAGCCAGTAGCACTGGTAATGTAGTTAGCTATTTCATGTAGCCGTATCTGAGGTGTTCGAAGAATACAATCCATTATGGATAGACCCTTCATGATCGAATAAACTCCCGCTTCCAGTAGGCCGACCAAGACGATACGGCTTCACATCACCGCTATTCAAAAACGTAATCGTCCGGTACACAGTTTTTGGGCAAACAAATTACTGTGATGCTATTTCTTTATACCTCCTTTGATAAAATAGTGTTTGATAAACCATTCTCCAACGCAAATCATCCGCCGAATATGGTCTCGGCATTGTGTACAGTATAATATACTGCAAACAGGTTTTAATTTCCACGCTAATCGAACGCGCAATTAACACGCATGATAAAATCTTCGTGTTGACAAATATATTACAGTAACCACGTGATCGATATATATGTATTATAGTATATTTCGTCTGGACAACCTTTTCGGGATTGACAGTATATATATATATATATATATACATATATATATATATATATATATATATATATATATATATATATATATATATATATATATATATATATATATATATATATATATATATATATATATACAGCTAATTCAAAAAAGGTTGTCCGTCAAAAATTTAAAATCTAAATTACAAAATCCAAAATACGAGAGCAAAATGTATCATGGATTCACTTTATGACTTCTGGTTAACGTTATATGGCTTACGAAGAGCGAAGTTTTGAATAATGATATAGTCGTGATAGTTCTGTCTTTGCCATTTAACCTTGTTTTATTAGTAGAACTTATGTTGTGTCTCCTATTTTGGATTTTGTAGTTTAGATTTTAGATTTTTGAAGGACAACCTTTTTTGAATTAGCTATATATATATATATATATATATATATATATATATATATATATGTATATATATATATATATATATATATATATATATATATATATATATATATATATATATATATATATATATATATATATATATATATATATGTATATATGTATATATATGTCTGTCTGTCTGTCTGTCTGTCTGTCTGTCTGTCTGTCTGTCTGTCTGTCTGTCTGTCTGTCTGTCTGTCTGTCTGTCTGTCGGTCGGTCGGTCGGTCGGTCGGTCGGTCGGTCGGTCGGTCGGTCGGTCGGTCGGTCGGTCGGTCGGTCGGTCGGTCGGTCGGTCGGTCGGTCGGTCGGTCGGTCGGTCGGTCGGTCGGTCGGTCGGTCGGTCGGTCGGTCGGTCGGTCGGTCGGTCGGTCGGCCGGCCGGCCCCGCCCGCCCGCCCGCCCGCCCGCCCGCTCGCCCGCCCGCCCGCCCGCTTGCCCGCCTGCCCGCTTGCCCGCCCGCCCGCTTGCCCGCCCGTCCGCCCGTCCGCCCGTCCGTCCGTCCGCCCGTCCGTCCGTCCGTCTGTCTATCTATCTATATATCTATCTATATATCTATCATTATATAACCTATTTTAGACATCAAGAATTCTGAAAGCATTAGAACCACTATAGACTCTAGTACCGATATTGTAGATGATTCAACATCTGATTCAGATGGTTTCATAGGCGTCAAACGTAGGCGTGCGAATGTGAAAAGATTTTTTCTAAGTGGAATAGCAGATACTGTAACTACTGAAACAATCTTAGATTATCTTCAAAAGAGAAATATCCTACACAATTGAGACTATTTTCAAGTCGACGTAAGGGAACTAAGTCGGCAAAACTTAATGTGCGTGCTTCAGAAAGCTTAGCTCTTACTGAAAACGATTTCTGGCCCAAATTCGTCTCATGCAAACCTTGGTTAACAAAAGGAAAGTCTGACAAACAAAGGCAAGACAAAACAAATTAATAAACATCAAAACATGTCAAACAATATACGAATAGCCACGCTTAATGTGGGTGGATTGTTTTGCAACGTTCCGTACGTTGAACAATGTTTAAATACAGATATACTTGTTATTCAAGAACATTGGCTCTATCCTGATTCGATATCATTTCTTCAGTCACTACATCCTGATTTTTGTGGATGGGGGAGATCGAGTAACGAATTGAATTTAAACTCAATTTGGCGCCGGGGTAAAGGCGGCATTGCTGTTTTGTGGCGTAAAGCGTTAAATGCAACTATCCAAATAATGGATGACATTGGAAATGACAGAATAATAGCTATACAATTGAGAGTTGACGACACACGTAATTTTTATATTGTTGGAACATACTTGCCGTCAGCAAACCAACCTATTGCATTTTATAAGGAATCTGTTGATGAATTAGACGTCGTGATAAATGAGCTTTCTAA